>CM028130.1:1644207500-1644227500 GCA_016271365.2 Neoceratodus forsteri
ATCTTGACTGTGCCTTAGTTGAAGAGTTCACTGCACACCGGGGGCCTCAATCCCCAGTGGCAGTGCATTTCTTTCTTTATTTTATTTATTTATTAAGTACTGTTATCGTTATCCGACACTGGGATGCCACCCTCGGTGTTGAATGCTTCCCCCTTTGCAGCCCCTTGATTATTTCCACTGCCAACACTGAGATGCCCAATCCCCTTGTCAGCATTTACACCCCCCCAGCAGTGTGAGACACTGGGGAGCCCATTCCCAGTGTCAGAGAAGAAGTTCCCTGAAAAGAAAAAAATGTCCTGCAATGTCTCTGTTTTTTTAACTAGAAAAAAGAAAATGGTCCCTCATGATTTCCACAGTCTCCCTTCCCCCAACCCGACACTCACACTGAGCACCCACCACCCCAATTCCCCCTTACCCTATACTTACATCCCGAATTTGAGACACATATGACTCAGCTGTCTTTAATAATAATAATAATAATAATTTTATTTATAAGGTGCCTTTCAATTACCAAGGCGCCGTACATAAATAACAAATCAGAACAATAAAAGAAAAATCATTAAAACTTACAATTAAAACAAAACATTTATACCGGTTAATGTTATAAAAACGCAGTTTCCCATAAAAAAGTCTTCAGACCTCTTTTAAAGCCCTCCACAGAAGTGCACTCCCATAACCAACGGGGTAGAGAGTTCCAAATGGTGGGGGCTACATAAGCAAATGCCCAGGCACCTGAAGATTTCAAATTTACCCTTGAAACCACTAGCAATCCCTCATCGGCCGAGCGGCACGATCGATTCGGGTGATAAGGAACCAGAAGTTCTTTCAGATAGCCTGGGCCCAGATCGTGTAGAGCTTCGAAAGTCAGCAAGCCGACTTTAAAGTTGATCCGCCACCGAATTGGCAGGCAGTGCAGTTTGCGCAGCACCGGAGTAATATGACAGGATCTTCTTGAACCCGTCAAAAGCCGGGCTGTAGCATTCTGCACTAGCTGCAGGCAATAGATTTCAACCCCAGAAAGCCCTAGGTAAAGGTAATGAATGAATGACAGTTGTGTCATTTAGTGCAAGTACTATACAACACTGTTATCTTTAATAAATGACAGCTGTGTTGTATAGTGCAACTACTATATGACACAGCTGTTGTTTATTAAAGACAGCTGTGCCATATGGTACTTGCACTATACAACACAGCTGTCATTCATTAAAGACAGCTGTGTCATATAGTACTTGCACTAAATGACACAGCTGTCGTTTATGGAAGACAACTGCACTGTATAGTGCTGGCCACTGCTGTCATTTCTCATGGGTCAGGGAATGGGCTACTGCCATAGTAGCCCCGCCCCCTACTGTCCCATACTGTAATGGCAATCTGAACACCGGGGGCCCCAATTCCTGGTGGCAATGTATGTATATATTTAATTAAAACAAATTTTTTGCATGATACTTATGTGACACAGGGATGAGGATACTGTACAGTTCCTCTGTCACAAAAAGAAGGGAAGCTAGTTGCAAAAAACTACAATTAGGGTTGTAAAAACGCAAAGTGTACAAAGACGGGAAATGAAAAGACATTAGGGAGTTGGGTCTCCGGAGTACTGGCGAATCAGTGGTAGGATCTTATTTTGGATTGTCAACACTAATGCACCAGTATGTACTGATTTCTCTGAAATAGTTGTACTATGTAATTTGACTTCATACCAAGTGTATTCGGCAGTCCTGTTTTGTTCTAATTGTATCTCTGTAGTGTACTGATGTTTGTTGTGTTTGCTACTCTGATGGCCTGGGTTGCAACTGAAAATGGTCCTCTGGATCAGTTTGCTCACATGGTTATCAAAGACATACATAAATAAATAAATACATATATACATACACACATACATACATATGTACACACATGCATGCATACATACATACACACACATACGTACATACATAAATACATACATGCATACATACATAAATACATACATACACACACACATACATACATACATACATAAATGAATAATGCTCACCCCCCAGCCCCGTGGCCTCCTGTCCAAAGCACAAGATATAGCTCCAACCTAGTGTCTCATAGTGATACAGTATGGCCAATATAATCTGTCAAAGCTTTCTTCATGCACAGCCTGTATCACATTTGACATCGTCTGTTCCAGGATAGGGGTGGGCATTAGGGTTGACAACCCCATATAAGACCCCACCACTGATTTGTCAAGACTCCAGAGACCCAAATCCCTATGTCTTTTCATTTCCCATCTTTTTTTTTTTGGCCCGGTACCCCTGCCTCCACCCTTCTGGGAAGAGGCTCCTCAGCACCCACCTCCTCTCACCACCCCCAGCCCAGGCTTACCCCCCCTGAGTGGGGCCACCAGGCTGGCACTCCATCCCCAGGACATTAGTTGTGAGGCCTGGCTTACCCCCCTAGGACAGGGCCACGGGAGTGGGACCTGCCCTGGTGAACTATAGATGTCGCAGGAGTGGCAGAGGAGGTGGGAGTATCACTGATGTGGCCAGATCTTTGAGGATGCTGAAGTTCCCTGGAGGCTTGACATGCAATGACATCAACAGGCACGCACGATGTCTGTCCCGCATGCCATAATGTGTGGCCTTGGTACTTGTGGCTCCCCAGCTTCTGCAAGCAGCCGCTAAGGTACAGAATGCTTGCCCCCTCCCCTAAGAGAAGGAGAGTTGCCAGACAGCACTCAATCCTTCTCCACCCCAGCTGGCCCTACAACTCCAGGGTCCATTCCCGAACCTGAATTGTCGGCGTCATGAGCAGACACCCTGCTGCTGCGGCGGCGTGACATCATTTCCCGTCTTTGTATGCATTGCATTTTTACAGCCCTCATCTTTGCATTAGAGTAGTTTTTTTGCTACTAATACACACACACACACACACACACACACACACACACACACACAGATATATATATATATATGTTTGCAAAAAACTCCATTAATGCATCAGTTAGGGTTGATTTCACACTGACAAAAGTTTGAAAATTTGATGTTAGGGTTTCCAACCTACCACCTTTCCCACCCCCACCCTCCATACACCAACAGGCATCAGGGTCTGCCTTGGGGTCGTCAGTCCTAACTCTCACCCATTTCATGTGCAAACAAGCTGAGTTGGTACAGTATGGGAGAATGGGGTGAGAGTTAAACCTGTTTATACCTCAAGGCACACCCTGATGCCTGTTGGTGTGTGAGGGTGGGGGGTGGGGGTGGATGGTAGGTTGGAAACTCCAACATAATTTCCATACTTTTGTCAGTGTGAATCAACCCTAACTGATGCATTAACTGAGTTTTTGCAATGAATTTCCTTCTTTTGAGAAAGTGAAATGTTACTCATATGGTATCCATAGGTGGGAGTTTGGGCCCTTCGGACCCTCTGCTTCCACCTACCCATCAGTGTAGAGGCATAGTGCAGGAGGGCCTTGTGCTCCAATTTTTGCATAATGAGATCCATAGGTTGGAGTGCAGGGCCCAGTACCCACCCATAAGTGTAGAGACATAGAACCTGAGGACCCTGTGCTCCCAGTATTGCAAGATGCTATCCATGGTTGGGAGCACAATCCCTCTGGGCCCTGATCTGCTACCTAACTATAATTATAAAAACATAGTGCAGGTGGGTCCTGTGCTTTTAGTTTTGCATAATCATATCCATAGGTGGGAGTGCAGGCCCTCTGGGCCCTGTGCTCCCACCCTCCCATGATTGTAGAGGCATAATGTAAGAAGGCCAAGTGCTCCCAGTTTAGCATAAATAGTTTGCACAGGTAGGAGTGTGGGCCCTCTGGGCCCTTCGCTCCCACCTCACAAGTGCTGACACATAGCAAAGTCCTAGAGGCATTCCAAGGAACCCTTGTAATGCTTATTTGTCAATATCTCAGTAGCCATAGCAACTGTGGAAACATTTTTTTTGCAGTTGTATTCATAACCTAGCCACTTCCATGCATGCTTAGTACACCTTAAGCTATGCTTAGTGAAAAATCTGTATCTTGAACCATTTTCGAGATATAGGCAGCAAAAGGCACCGTGGCTGGCACAATGTTATCCTATGGGAAAAATTGCAATTTTGGAGTGCTGTAACTCTGGAACCAGTGTAAATGTTTGCACCAAACCAGTAAAAGGCACATAGGTGAGGCAAGGGCTTGCCACCCTGCAATAGTCAGCCCAAAAGTCCTAAACATTGTCTTGCTATGAAGTGGCAAATAAACTGGGATTTTGGGGTTGTTTACCTGTGGTATTTTTGCAAAATTCTGTGGACTTTCACAAAAGTACCATTGGTTTAAATGGAAGAGCTTTTGCGGAAGTACTGTGGTACCTGTGCAAAAGTCCTGCCATTGCAGATGTGGGATGTTCGCGCAAGTACCTGTGCAAATTTTGCGAAAGTCCAGGGAAGTTTCACGATAGTTCCATGGCTAAGATGGTGGAAAAACTTTAAAATAAACATATTTCTGGGCATCCTGGCAAAAAACTAATGCCAGGATCATGTTCCTAGGGCCTGATTAGGTAAACCCAACTATATATACAGTATATGAAAGAAAGAGCTGCACAAGGGTAATGGGTGCTCTATGACTTTCAAAAACTGAGGCATCCAACAAGTCACTGCACTCACTCGGAACCAAAATGAAAGATGGAGACAGCAATAAAGTGCATACTTCTACTTGCTGCTGAAGTAAAGGCATATTCCTATGCACTTTATTGCTGTCACCGCCTTTCATTTTGGTTCTGAATGAGTGCTGTGACTTGTTGGATGCCATAGATAAACCCAACTGTTGGTGTTTACCCAGAGGCAGTATTTTTTGAACTACAATGTTTTTTCCACCTTGCTAACTGAAAACAGGATGGCAGCAGCACGAAAGTGCCAAATCTATTTTCGAAAGTAAAAAGTGCTTTCCCGAAAGTAAAAAGTACATTCGAGCCTGACATATATTTTTTCCCCATAGGATATCATGGGAAACTTTAAACTTTAATAACTTTTGAACGGATTGATATTTTTCCACCAAACCTTCAAAAGGCACTTCCCTGACTCAATCTCCATATACCCTGAGAATTTCGTACCAGATGGACAAACTGTTCAGGCTGTAGAGCCGAGCAAAGAATTTGCCAAAAATGGCCAAAAAAGTGTTGTTTTGCCCTTTTATTTGCACTCCACATTTCCACAACTGCACATCTGACTTGAAGGATCCATAGATCTGTGGTAGCAGATGGAGTATGCAAAATTTCAGGAATCCTGTGATTCAGCGACCTTGATTGGGCATCTACCGAAATGATGACTCAATTGCAGTACCCTACACCACAGTGATGAGGGAGGCTGAGCAACCGGTTGCGGAGGATGCATAAATAAGGCAACATCGTGTCACTACATGTATACATGCATGGGGGGAGTGAGCACACTGAGCATGGGGTGGGAGGGGAGGGAGTGGGAGTGTGGGGTGGCACCGTGGTGAGCTGCCGAGCTGCTCCTGTTTTCATGGAGGGTGGGTTCAGGGCTGGGGTGTGAATGGTGCTGGGTTCAGGTCCAGGCACGGGTGCCTTTTGTTGTGCCCAGACCAAATTATTTTGGGGGGGTTTTGCACCCCCCTGAGGTTGAGAATTCTTAAGTAGAGGGTGTGGGGGCACAGCCCCCCGGATTTACATGTAAAATCTAAGTCCCTGGTGCCCTTTTGCTGTGCACTGGGGACTGCATCACCGAAATTCTTTTTTGGTGATTTCCATGCGCCGTAATGGCGATCACTATTCTGTGATCACCATTATGACATAGATCTAAAATTTCAGGCACATTGGTTGAATGGTTGCAAAGTTATTAAAGTGAAAAAATATGGTCTTAACATAGAAATGGCTACTCAACCTTAACAGACAGATAGATAGATAAATAGATAGATAGATAGATAGATAGATAGATAGATAGATAGATAGATAGATAGAAGAAGTTAGTTAGATTGCTTTCTTTTCATGAGTGAGGGGATGGTACCATAACTTAAAGAAAAGTTGTAAGAGTTTTACTTTCAGTTTTGGACTTCATAGCTTGTTACACTGCCATGGTGATCATCCGTCTGTGGAAAAACTATAAATGTGAATACTGTCCTGTAAGGGAAGGAAGGGATCTTAACTCTGGCCAAACTGCTGGCCAGCTTTCCCTTCCACTTCCAGGTCCACTGACCACATCCCAGTGCTTGGATGTTCTGTGACATCCTGCCAGTGAGAGTGTGGGGGCACGCCCCATTGAATCGTATGGGGAAGTTTTTAAAAATATTACTAAAATAAAAATATTACTATGCATATTTAAGCTATCTTTGATGCAAATGAAGGCCACCACTCAACTAACAGGGCCCCTATTAGTTGAGCGGTGGCCTTCATCTGCAGCAAAGGTGGCCTTCATCTGCAGCAAAGGTAGCTTAAATATGCATAGTGATGTTTTTAAAATCTCCCTCATATGATTCAATGGGGAGCACTTCCATGCTTTCCCTGGTAGGACACGAGAGAACATCCTAGCATGGGGGCATGGTCAGTAGACCGGAAAGTGTAAGGGATCATCTGGCCAGCAGTTTGACCAGAGTTATGATCCTTTCCCTCCCTTACAGGACAGTATTAAAATCTATAATTTTGCAACAGACTGACTATTGCAGTGGCAGGGTAATGGGCTATTAAGCCCATACTGAATCTTACATCTTTAAGAATGAGTTATGAAAGTCCTGTACACCCTAGATTGGGCTCTATGGGCTAGTTCTGAAATCCCACCATGGTGCCAGTTGCTGCAAAGCAAATCATAGAAGTGACATGATCAACTCATCTATAGGGGGGAATGGGTCACTCATAATTTGCACCCACTGCACCAACTACAGAGTAGCATTGGCATTGGCTATGAAGGCAACTACTGTACTTATCCACTGTCCCAGAGGAAGAGCGTAGCCATGGTAACACTGATTTTTGGGATGGGACATGGGTCATGTGTTAACAAAGAGTATATATGAGACTGAATATGAAGTCTCTTCTAGTTAAGCAGTTCACAGGCAGATGTTTTGACTTTAATGATAAGAAATGTCTAGAAATTGCTACAATTAAAGAATCTATCTGTAGATTTATCAAAGCCCAGGTTGGACTATTGGCCACAGTTGCTATTTCTTTATTTTTTTTTGTTCTAGATCTAGATAGGGATGGTGTCAGCAGAAAGGGTAACACTTTGTGGGGGAATGGAGGGACTTCTAGGTAAGAAGGCTCTATAGAGATGACTAACTTCACCTGCCAAGATATGGGACAAGCATGTTGGACCAGAAGTTTGATGTCTTCATTAGGCAGAAACAACTGACTGCGGGGACACTGAGGCTAGAGGAACTGTGGTATAGAGAGTGAGGGAGAGGAACCTAGCTAGTGTTCCCTCTATACTATGGACTGGTAGCAGTAAGGTAGGTAAAAATAAGAGTGAGGTTTAAAAAGGAGTAGTGGAAGAGGCAATGGGGGAAGGCTCTCAGAGTCCACAAGCAGTAGGAAAAATAAGAAGGTAAGGAGAATTGGAAGAAGTGCAGGTGTAGGAACAAAAACAGCAAAAGAGCATCAGGAGCTAGTTGGAAGGGGTCTACTTTAATGCCAAGAGTCTGAGTAGTAAAATTTGTGAGCTCCAAGCATTGGTGGTAGACACTGAGGAGGATCTTGTAGACATCACAGAAACTTGGGCCACAGGGAATAATGACTGGGACTTACCAGTCCCAGGTTATACAAGGTTTAGACAGGATAGGGGGAATGGGAAAGGGGACTGGGGTGTAGCTCTATATATCAGGAATGGGATAAAGGCTGTGAAGGATGGACACATCTGGGGGTGCAAAGGGGAAACAGAGTCACCATGGATTCACCTCACAGCACCCTCAGATAAGAAGATATGGATTGGGGTGATCTATAGACCACCAGAACAAGGGGAAGAGAAAGAGAGAGAGAGAGAGAGACAGAGAGCTGAGGGAAGACCTGGCATGGGAAGTGAAGAAGGGGGAAGTGTGGGTGGCGGGTGATCTGAACCTGCCGGATATTGACTGGGACATTCCAGTGGCCAGGTACACCAGAAGTCAGGCCCTGTTGAATACATTGCAGAACTGCATGCTGGTGCAGCTAGTTAAGGAACCCACTAGATAGGTGGCCATTCACGATCTGGTGCTCATGAACTTGAAGATGGTGAGTGGCATGAGGATAGGGTAGCCACTTAGGTCCAGCAACCACATCTCCATTTGGTTCAGGCTTGTCCTCCAGATCAGAATGCCCCTATCAAAAAATGGAAGACCTAGATTCCAGAAGATCAGACTTCAACCAGAAGAGTGAGCTGGTCTGAGACAAGTTGACCAGGATGGAGAGCATCGGAGGTGTAGAGGAAAGATCAAGGGCAATCAAGGGTAACATTCTTGAGGTAACAAAATCATGCATGAGAATTGTTACAAAACAGGCACAAGAGACCAATATGGTTCTAAAAAGGGTCAGAGAAACAGTGAAGCCAAGATAAAGGCTTTTACCAGGTATAAGGAAAAGCAGGGGCAGGAAGGGGGGGGGGGGAGAGTACCAAATAAAACTATGGAAGCAAAGAGGATGGTCAGGATGGCAAAGGCAGACATGAAGCTGCATATTGTGGAGGGGTCAAGGGTGGGGAAAAACAATTCTTCAGATATATTAAGGAAAAAAGGAAGCAGGGAGTGGGTATTGTTAGGCTACAAGAGGGGGGGGAGGGTACTAGAGGAAGATAAACAAAAAGCAGCCATCCTTACCAATTATTTCTGTTCTGCCTTAACAAGGGAAGACAGTGAGCCCCTGCCTGAAAGTGGCATCAAGGTAGCTGTCAAGATCATTCCTAAAATGGGCAGCCAGTACTTATCAGAGAAAGGGTCCAGAAGGGGCTTGAAACTTCAAAGGTAGATAAAGCCCCAGGGCAGATGAGATGCATCCAAGGGTGTTCAAGGAACTGACCATGGAACTGGCTGAATACCTAATAGAGCTATTTAATAACTCAGTTCAGACAGGGGTAGTTCTAAAAGACTGGAGGGTAGTGGACACAGTTCCGCTACACAAGAGGGTGAGGTCAAGGAGCAATCGGGGAATCACAGACCTTTCAGCCTTACCTCTGTAGTGGGTAAACTGATGGAGTTACTGATCAAAGAGGACCTTATGGACTACCTAGAGAGCAATGGTCTACTGGATAGTGAACAGGATGGGTTTGTGGCAGGGAGGTCTTGTCAGACCAACCTGATAATTTGTTTTGACCCTGTGACAAAGGTACAGTAGTAGATAAGGGCCATGCTGTGGATTTACTCTACTTTGATTTCAGCAAGGCTTTTGACTAGGTGCCACACAGAAGATTACTGATAAAGCTGGAGGACCTGGTGCAGCTAGGGTCATAGTAAGCAGGAAACTGGTTGAGGGAGAGACAGCAGAGGGTTATGGTAAACGGGGTCAAAATGGAAGATAGTGAGGTCACTAGTGAAGTGCCTCTGGAATCAGTCCTGTGTCCTGTCCTTTTCATAATGTTCATCAGGAACATTAGAGAGGGCTTCTGGGGCAAGTTGCATCCCTTCACAGATGACATGAAGGTCTGCGGTGGAGTAGATAGCAACAAAGGGATCAAGGAGATGTATAGGGATCTACATTGGCTAGAGAGGTGGTTTAAGGTTTGGCAGTTGAAATTCAGTGCCACAAAATACAAGGCTACGCACCTAAAAAACCAAAAAACAAAAAAAAAGAACAGAGTACTAGATGAGAGGGGTTAAACTGAGCACTACAGCACAGGAGGAAAGGGACCTCAGAGTCATTATCAGTGACTCCCTCAAACAAATATGATCCTGGGTTGTATTGGAAGGGATATTGACAGCAGGAAATTTGAGGTATTATTATCTATCTATATAGGTCACTGGTGAGGCTGCACCTGGAATACTGTGCTCAGTTTTGGAGTCCTTACCTAAGGAAGGGCAATGACAGGCTGCAGACAGTGCAGCACAGGGTGAACATGCTAGTTGAGGGCAAACAGGGCAGATCTTAATGAAGATTATCTCAAGGCACTAAACATGTACTCACTGCACACCAGGCTAAGGAAGGGGATATGATAGAGATCTTCAAGTTCCTGAAGGGAATACACAAGGTGAACTCCACTGAACTATTTAGCAGGTGTACAGAGTCAAGAACTTCAGGTCATGATTGGAAACTGGTGGTGGTGGGGGGTTATGAAGGATGTGAGGAAATTATTTTCCATGGAAATGGTGGTGGTGGAGCTATGTAACAGTCTGCCAGTGTTGTGGTGGGTGCCAAAACCATAAATGGTTTCAATCATGGCTGGGACAGAGTGAAGGGTTTGATGGTTGCTCAAGTTGGTAGCAGTAGGGAGGGGAGCAGGGGCTGGACCAGAATGGATGAAACCCCGTATGGACAATAGATCGTGGGGCAGATGTAGAACTCCAGTCAGACTAGATGGATCTTTGGTCTTTTTCTGCCACGCTTGTATATGATCCTGTTTCTAGCTCAGCTAATGGAAAGTTACAAACATACCAATATAGGATTTCAGGACAGAAAAAAGATAATTGGAGCAAGTTATTTCCCCCAAAAGATAAATGGGATTACCCAGTCACACCTTTTTCTTCAAAGCACCTGCAAAGTTTAGGTTTTATGATTTGTTACAGTATTAGCTGATACCCCTTGCTCTGGAAATATGTTCCAAACACCCACCACTCTTCCTATGAAGTAATTCTTTTTGATATTTACATAGATTTTTCCTCCTTTCAGTGAAATAATAAGTCCTATTTTTTCTCATGCTTAGGCATTCTCATGAGGTGAATTTATTTGATGGTATTATTCATGTTAGATACAGAAAACTCTGTGATCATGTTTCCACTGAGTTTTCTGTTTTCCTCCAAAAATCCCCAGTTCTGTTCAGCAGTCCCTATAACATATATTCTCTAAGTCCTCAAAACCCTTGGATGCTTATGCTGGATTTCTGATCATTCCAATGTATTTCCTTAGATACAGGGACTAGAAATAAAGGCTACCCTTGAGATGGGGCTTGGTCAAAGATAATTATTGTGTGTATGAAGAACAGCCATAGTCTGTTCTGATTAACACATGGTTATTTTATTACAGTCATGAGCAAACAAACTATGTGCAGAGAGCTGCATCTTTAGTTATAGCTGCTTTCTAATCACTCAACACAGAGACTGCTATTTCCTAGTTGCAAAATGATGATAGCACAGGCAGATGTACAGAATACAGGATGTGAAATAATTACCAAAGTTCCTAAGCTCATTTTAACTAAGGGGAACCCCTGATAAATTACCTTGTATAACGTATATATTCAAGACACTATATTGACAAATAGCTTTTTCATATTTCTTGATCTGCTTATAATGTTTCTATTACTGGATGTCATGATTTGGTTTGTTTTGCTATTTGCTATCTTGCACTGTGGCTGCATTTATAAGGCCTCTCAGTCATTAAATCAGGGACCTTTCCATGCTGGCTACTATTGATACTATATATATTCCATTAAGGTAGTATATTGCATTCAAATTCTTCTTTCCAAAGTGCATAACTTTACATTTCTCCCCACTGTTTACCTGCCATCTCTCTGCTCAATCTCCCTGTTTTCCCCATCTCTCTGTACCCCTTTTATCTCCTCTTCTGATGCCACTATTTTTTCCATGTTGGTGCTCTAGACAATTCAGCTACTGGCCCCACCTTCAGGTTGTTTATTATTTTTTTTATATTGAATTTATTTCTTAGTCCCACAGCTTGGTCTGTCTGTCATCTGGCCGCTGTCCTCTCTCACCCATTCAACCCAATGACTCACTCTCTTCCAGCTAGCACGCAGAGTATCCACAGAGGGGTCCCCACTCCCTCCGCTGGGCCCGGATCTAGTACTGGAGCATGATTTCTGTCAGATTCCCCTGGGTGGAGAGGCACAGCCATCAAGCCACCACGACTGACCACCATTTTTTCTCCGAGCATTTTCCCCTGAAGTACGGAGGTGCAATGATGTCCAGGCACTGTGTGCCAATGTCCACTGCACTTTCTCCCCATGAACACACAGCACCTGCAATGTCCCTGACTTCCATCAGGGGCCACTGCAGAGCAATGTAAGACCCATACCCTCCCCAGGGAAAGGAGAGCAGTCCATCAGATGCTCAATCCTCTTCCTCCTCGGCCGACCCCCGATGGCCTAGGTGTGTTCCTGAACCTGGATCGCCAGCGTAGCATGAGGTGTGGCATCCAACACCTCAACCCTCAGTGCCACCAGGCCAGCCTAGGCTGATTATAAATATGCTGAACAGTGTGGTAATATGTTTCCTTGTTGGGAAGATGGGTCTTTATTATAACTCTCTACCTCCTATTGTGCAACTAGCTTCTATCCCATTGCAACAGTCAACAAACTATACTTAGGTTCTTTGTTTAATGAACAGAACCAGCCTTCTTTGTAGAACATAATCAGATGCTTTACTGATATCCAAATGCACAACATCCACGAGTTTTACTGTGTCTAGTTCCTTGGTTATAATCTCAAAAAATGCAATGAGACTTGTCTGGCATGATTTCCCTTCACAGAATCCAAATTGAGCCAAGCTGGTTTTCTGCACAGTAAGGGTTCAACAATTCAATTTCTTCTGATTGCCTCTAGTAGAATGTGAGTATTGACATCATACTCACTGACCTATAGTTAAAGCGGGAATGTACTGCATATATAGCATAAGGACTTTTATTGCGTATACCTCTTGTATTATATATATATACAGTATACACAGTATATTGTTTTCTTTGTTGTTCTACACTTTATATCTCCTGTCTATGTAATTGCGAACTGTATGTGTATGTGCCTCAGGACCTCCTTGTGAATCAGCTTGCTCAACGGAGTCTTTCCTGCAGTAAACTTGAACTTGAACTTAACTGGCTCTGTCCTGGAGCCCTTTTCAAATATTCAGACTACGTGGGTTAATCTTCGGTCCACAGGTAAATGAACTGTAGTTCATATTTACTTATTAAATATCATTGCCAGCAGGATGGACAGTTCTTTGACAAACTCCCTTGGGATTTTAGGATGCATTCCATCTAGGTTCATTGCCTTGCATGTACTGACACTCTTGAGCATTCTTTCAACTCCTTCATCTCTACATACAGTATACGTCCTGTACGGTGTCTTTCTGTGCTTCTTTGAATAGCATTTTACCATTTGATACTGTTTCATCTTTTCCAGAAAAGCACAGAAAGAAGATGCACACAGAGAGGACTGGGACTGATGCAGGACAAATGGCACAAAAGGTCAAGCACCTGACAGACAAATCAGTGTGTACTTTATTAAAGTACAAACCGAAGAACTGTTTTCTTTGTGTGTGCTTTAATAAAGTACACTACTGTTTGCAGTATTCCTGTAGCTGACTGTGACTTTGCCTCGCTCAAATACTTTGCCTTTTGTGTTATTTGTTCCATCTTTTCTCTCCGTCTGTGAATATTGATCAAAAATATTCATTTTGGTATTCCACCATGCGTCCATCCTTTGTTATTATTAAAGGTGTGCAGAATACAGAATTCCAATGGTGACAATTGTGCAGAATGGCAATTTGGTTTCCAAACTGCTTTTTGCAATTTCTTTTTCAATTCCATGGAATTCTGAAAATCATTTCTATAGGTACCACAGAATTTTTTTATTTTATTTTATTCAAGCAGTCGGATGCATACTTTTGAGAATACATTCTCATTTGAAAACGTTCCTCGTCATAATCTAAATCTCTACATCAGCCTTTGGTACTTAAATAAGGGAGATTACAATATGTGACACTCATTCCAGAAGTGGCAGCCAGGGTAAGCATTATCAGAGTAGACAGAATACAAAACAAAGGTAGGGCAATTAACTAATACAAATTTAGCAGCCATTCAAAGACAGTGTCAGAACATTAGGGAATCATAGTCAGGGTACAACACAGGAGTAGGTCAATGAACTAATACAAATTTAACAACCTTTTCAAGTCATTATTCTTTTTATTATTATTCTGCAGAATACATAATTTTCAGAATATTTTATTTATTTATTTTATTTTATTTATTTTATATATTATATTTATATTATATATATATATATATATATATTATTTACATAATATATTTATATTATTGCCAGGTTTTAATAAAATCAATCTGCTGTTTATGTAAACCACTGAATACTATTCTACAGTTTATGGAAACTACAGATAATTAATACACAGTTTTAAAAAAGTCTGCTTTCAGAATTTCAGTAATCCACTACTTATGGAATGTCATGGAATTAGGTGGCACTTCCCAAATTCCCCAGAATTCTGGCTGTATAAGAATTTGAAGATTTTATTTATTTATTTATTTCATTTTGTTGACCTGGTAGGCCCACTGGGCCCAAATGGACCCTTTTTCAGGGGTGACCCTGAATTAGTTACATGGAAGTCTGTAGGGTTCAGGACACATGAATGATACATTTTGATGATACAAAGCAATTTTTAGGGACAATACACAGTATTCACAGACATTCACAGAAGTTCCAGGAGACTTACACTTTGGTGTAGCATACATAGACACTTTGTACATACTTTCGTTTAGACAGGAGGAGGCTACAAGCATTGACAGTGTGTTAATTACAAGTTATTGTGGTTACAGGTAACAGACATCAGGCCTTGTCAGCCATGTTCATATTAGTTAGCTTCTGTTGTTGTGCCTTTATTGCACAGCTCTAGTTATTATGCCACTGTTTTATGACCCTTTAATGATCCAACAGATTCTCTGTGTTTTTGTTTCTCAATTAAGTAGGTCAAAAACATTTTGTTATTGGCTTTAACTTCAAGTGCTATCAGCTATTCAACAGACCATCTGTCTCCTTATGTAGGAATACTTAGGAAATATAATGGATGATAGGAAGGGTTTAGGATTTATTTGGTAGGAGACAATGATTCAGAGGGGGGTACTCAAGTTGTCTGGTAGGTGCATGTAGAATGCTATTGCACCATGATTGTAACCTTGGCTTATGCTCTTTTGGCCCCTTCTAGAGAGACTACCACTGATCTAGGATATGTAAAGACACAGGAACTCTTTTGAGAAGAGTTTTGTCTTAGAGGTGTCTCAGGGACAAGGTCTCCTCAGACCAATGGTACCTTAGGAAGAAGGCCCAACCCTAAGGAAAGAGAGGCACTGCTGGAGGAGACAGGAGTGATGGTGGCAACAACAAACCTGGGCATACAATGAATGCTTTGGCATGTGCAGTTTACCACTTGCTGAGGGGTGTGGAGAGTGTGGCCCACTGCCCCACTGGACTACTGGACCACAGTTACAGTTCATTAATTCAATCAGCCATCATTCTCCTTTTGTAGGAATACATAGGAAACATAAGATGGGATAGATAGGGTTTAGGATTGAAATAGAAGGAAGCAGTGATGTGGAGAAGGGTATTGTGGCTATCTGGTACATGGTATGTAGAATGCTTGTACAACATAATTGTAACCATGGTTGTCACTCTCTCTACCCCTGCTTAAGAGGTTACCACCCTTTTGGGTTGCTTTAAAGACAACAGAACCATCTTGAGGAGAGTTCCACCCCAAGAGGTGTTGCAGGGACAAGATCCTGTTAGACCAGGAGAAGAAGGTCCAAAAGAGTAAAGTAGGCACACACTTACTTCCTGTTGGAGAGAAAATATGTAGCCTGGAAATGGACACATCCTGGAGAGAAACACCAACATCAATGAGAGAAGGAGGACTGAAGTAAAGGACCACCATGCAGCTCCTCCTGTCAAGTGAATTTTAATGTATACATGTAATTCTGATCTTTGGCATACAGGAGAGGAAAAAAACATATTGTGGAGGAAAAAAAAGAAACCTCTAAGGAACCATGGCCTTGGTCACCATCCCACTTGTCACAGGTTATTATTATGATCTCTGCTGAATTTGGAATCCATTTCAGGGGAACCATTTGGAAGATAAGGCTGTAACTTAATCCCTCTAATGGAATAACATTGTAATTTGCTATTGAGTCAATCTAACAGCTAGATGATCTGCCTCTTGCAAGGAGATCCCCACTCACAAAGTGTGGGGTTGAGGAGAGGAGCAACTGCTGGATGGCTTGCACATGACTTTGAATCTATAAGGAAGCCTAAGCTATGACTAATGATGTTAGGGGAACTTAATGTAGCAGACACAGAATGAGATCAGGCAGGCCAGAGGCAAACACATGGGTGATTGCTTCATGAGGTGCCATTGAACAAATCTGCATTGTCAAAGGACCCTTAGGTGCAAACAGGCTTCACTCTCAAGAAGTATGCTTCTCTATACCAGTGCTTTCCTAATTTATTAATGACATTTTAGGTCCTGGTTTTCCCTTCTGGTTTTCTGGTCTATAGCATAAAGTATGTCTCTACTTCCATTTGATGCTCATAGCCTCAGAATTGAAATCCACTTTGAACTGTACTCCTGTATTTTCATTAACTTTAGTTGACTTCCAGAATATAACACTACCCCCCGTCTTTCTTCCGAAATCCCTACTTTTTAAAGAATGTTTAGTTTTCCAGCTTCATGTCCACTGCCACAGGTTTACTTCTACCATGTCTTCGTTACTTCAGTTACTGTATGTCAAGTCCTTCTATGGTGATGAGTATCTGCAGTTCTCCAATCTTGCTCCTTAGGCTGCATACATTTATGTACAGGCACTTACAATTGCTGTCTTGTTTATTTTGTCCATTCCTCTTGGCCCTTTTGGTTACTTTCTTGCCTTGTCTGATTCATTGTTCTGACCCTGTTCTAGGATTTCATTTCCATTGCTGTCCCTGTCTTCTTTATTTGCAGATTGTCTAGCCTTCCCCAGTGCTCTTTCCATTTTTCTCGATTGGCTTAAAGTCCTTTTGATAATTGTGTTAATCCTGTTTTCCAGAATGTTGACCTCTGGGGGTTCAGGTGTAGTCCTTCTTTTTTGAATAAATTTTGAATAAATGTGAATCCTTTTCATTGCACTTAGACCTAATTCAGTATTTATCCTCTGAATTTTGCATTTATGTTTCTGCAAAGTAGAGAGGTACTATGTTCATGAAATTATTTTTTGTATTGTTTTGTTTTTGCTGTTGGTGTATTTTTACCTATTAAATATCACTATCAGTGTTTGATCACCTTGGGGCTACAGTAACCTATTCCTTCCCTATGTTATATCATTAATTCTGATTCATGGTAAACCACAACATCTGCTGTTTTCTGTGCCTGTGTTACACACTTGTCTATCTGTAAAGTTTAGGATTTAATCGCCCACAATGATTGTCTTCCTCTGTCTTGCCAAATCTGGATTTGCTTTCTTTTCATTGCCTGGCATGTCGTATGTTTTTTTCCTTCATTGCTCCATCGGTACATTATGTCTATTCTCTATGGGCCCTAGCAGGCGTCCATTGTTGTTTTGAGCACTGCTATTGCTTGGGATTCTCATTTTCATGACTTCCCTTCATGTGTTTCTCTTTGGCATCCTTTCTTATTGCTCTTTCTGCTCTTTTCCACCTCTTTGGTTACATTTCCTGTGTTGGTTCACACTGCTTGCAGTGCCAACTTTATCAGCACATTTTCACTCCTATTTCTCCTCTATTTTACCAATTTCATCAATTATTCCATGTGAATATTTCCTATAGAGACTTAACAGACACCTAGATTGTGAAACTACAAGTAAATAGGAAATGAAGGTAAAACAAATATTCAAAACACTATAAACATATGGAAAAAGTTACAAGAGGAAATAATTGAGCAAATATCATCAGTTTAAGAGGAGTTTAAAGCAGCAGTACAAAGAAATCAAGCAAAAAAAATATACCCCACTTTTTTTTTACTATAAAAGATTCCAGACATCTTCCAGTTATTTGGTTGTAAAATGTTCCAGTTCCACCAAAATATGAGTATTTTATTAAAGTTTTATTTTATTTGTTTTTCTCCATATAAAAAAAGATGGGCACCACATTTGGCAAAAATAGCACTGTTAACCTTGCAAGGGTTAGGATTATGAAAATAAAAAAAACTCATGGGGCTCAATTTTGAAAGAGTCCTCAGATTGCTGAAATTTGAGGTGATCTAGGGCTGTGGTGAACTCTGGGTATATCAGGGACCCTGCAATTTTGTTAAAACAGGGGTCCCTGCACCAAAAATCCATGAGTTGCTGCACCTACAGGCAAGTGCCAACCACTTGGCACACCTGTAGGAATTGTCAGAGGGATTTGGGCCCTGACTGCCTGGTGCAACACTAGTGGGGCCGGGATTGGTGGTGGTGGTGACTGTGCTGGACAGGAGAGGGCTGGGGCAAAAGTGGCATGGGAGGTGGCAGGGGGGAGTTGGGGAGACAGCTTGGCATTAAAGGAAGTGCTGTGGCACCTGGTGGGGTGTATTTACATTTGTATGTATTTATGTATTGTCCATTAATACCTTATAGAGTACCACAAAGTACTGTACCTATAAATTGTACTGTACTGGAGGGTTCCAGGGACAGAACATGATATGGCACCAGTTGGGCACAGCCCTGGCAGCTGCACATTCTGTACCTGAACCCCCCATACAGTATAATTCATAGGTACAGTACATTGCAGTATTCTAGTGAGTATTGATAGGCAATACAAAAATACATACTATAACAAACTCACTCTGCTGGGTACCACAGCACTCCCATTAATGCCCAAAATGTCTCCTCAACTTCCTCTCTGCCACCTCTCATGCTCTTCTGCCTCCGGAAGTCCACTATCAGATACCCCATACTGGTGCACGCTACTTAGACCCCCTCCCGGCTGGTCTAAGTGGTACCCCTTACTGCGTCCATGGTGAGGTTTGTAAAATCTCAAAAAAAGGAGTTGCTGCAGCTCTGCCATGGTGCAGACCCCCTTGTGACCTGGCATTCCCTGATCGGGATCACAAGGCTTGCATAATGCCACTTTGGCACAGCGGCTCCCCTCTTGGAAGCAGATCACCTTCAAAAATTTGGTATGCCGCTTTTTTTGATGCAAGGTGCTACTTGCATCATTTATGTTTGAAGCAGGCACCCTGCTTCATTTTTTGGACTTTTAAATTGGGCCCATGATATGCAGCCCATGAAATACTTAGCAAAGTAGATTTTTAGCAGGTGTGCTAATATTTGTATTAATTGTTGCTGAAACTAACCTTTTATTGAAAATGATTTTTGTTGCACAGTAGCTTTAAGAGACCACTTGATGCATGCCTGGAACAAAAAGGACAGAGGGCTATGAAAACATAGAAATATAGACTTTGATGGCAGATAAAGACTGCTTGGCCCACCTAGTCTGCCCAGTTCCATACCTATTGGATAAGCTGCAGATCCTAGTCAACCAGCAGCTTACTTCCTCCTACCCCCCACTATAATTGCCTTATGTCTGTCCCACACATTCTTGAATTCTCCCACTGTGTTTGACCCCACAACCTCCTCAGGAAGTCTGCTCCATGTGTCCACCACCCTCTCAGTGAAAAAATACTTCCTCATGTTGCTCCTGAGCTATCCCCCCATCTTCAAATTCTGTCCCCTTGTTCTTGCACATCTCTTTTTCTGAAAGATGCTACTCTCTTGGACTTTGTTGATTCCCTTGAGGTACTTGAAAGTTTCTGTCATGTCCTCCCTCTCTTTCCTTTCCTTAAGGGTATACATATTAAGCTCTTTTAGTCTCTTTTCATATGGCTTCTGGTGTAGACCCTGCACCATTTTAGTTGCCCTCCTCTGGACTGTCTCCATCCAGTCTATGTCCTTGTGGAGATGGGGTCTCCAGAACTGCATGCAGTACTCCAGATGGGGTCTCACCAATGGTCTGTACAGAGGGATAACAACTTCCTGTTTTCTACTGGTGATGCCTCTCCCCATACATCCCAGAATTCCCTTCCCCCCGTGCCATAGCCCTACTATGAGGAGTAATCCAGGAAGGAAAAATATGGTTTACATCTAGGTGAAGTGATGTAGAGCCAGGCCATTGGTGCAGCAGTAGGGCTAACACTCATAACACCTGTAACCTAGGTCACA